>OZ038479.1:21357365-21377365 GCA_964036315.1 Acanthosepion esculentum | reverse complement strand
AGTGTTCAATAAATCTCTTTTCCTTCTTCCATTATGTATCTCTTGTTCATGTTCGTACGTAGAGGGGGTGGGAGCATAGAGGGTGCACGTCCCCCTCCTCAATTTCGGAATGAACTTCTATGCAAATAAGAAACCACAAAAATTGACTTTAGTAATTCATCTTTCATAAACGCTATATAATCACACTTTGAATCTAAAAGTTTGAATTTTCAATTTAACATATCAAATAAATAAAAGAAAAAGAAAATTAAAATTTGTATATATATATATATATATATATATATATATATATATATATATATATATATATATATATATACACACACACACACAGAGATGAGTTTAGACTGCAGCACCACAACAAAGTTTTGTAGTGCCCATATTCATTGCTGTGGTACCCTTAAAAAACAAGTCACATCCATGGTAATTTTTGTTTTCAACTTCAACAGTATTTTTTTTTTTTTATTAGGAACAAAAAATGTTACATTTTTCTTTATAAAGTGGTTGTGGGGATTTTGCAAGAAAAAATTTGACTAGAGCCCTATGCAGACATATTTTCAAGGAAAAGCAGCATGCCGACAATACAGTTAAATTCCCAGATAAAAAAAAAAATCTCTTACTATAAAGGTAATTTACATTAACCAGAAAAAAGGCTTGGACAGAAGCGTCTATCTCTTTAAATTTGGATTTTTAATGTAACTTCAACAACAGAGATATTTCGATTTCATTTTTGCCTTGAAAAAGTCGGAAGACAAAACGCGTCGGCAAAATCTAAGATTTTTCCAATTGTCATTTTATACCAACTTGTCCACAGAATTGATCTGGGAATTTAACTGTAACTATATATATATATATATATATATATATATACACACACCGTGTAACCCGGATATAAGAGAGATTTTCTCTGGTCCCAAATTAGAGCCTGTGTTAATAAAACAAAATAGACCAAACTCGGATATGAGAGAAACCCGGATATAAGAGACTTCTTCTCCGGTCCCGACAACTCTCTTATATCCGGGTTACACTATATATATATATATATATATATATATATATATATCTATATATATATATATATATATAATATATATACATGCTCTACTCATTTCTATGCCCTAATATGTATAATCATAGAATTTTAAAAGTTGCAGACTTCCACGGTGAGACTGCTCCACTTACTGTAACAGATGGAAGTCTCCCTTCCAGAAAAGATGAAATCCAGGAAAACAACTTGTCCCAAATACCATATACTGACAATTAGCTACTGTCTCATAACAATTGTGCAATTCCTGACAATTAGAAAAATGTGGGTACTGTATATACTTGTTGGTTGGTTGTTTTTGTCTAGCAGCATATCAATACCTATATGAGTTATTTAATGCTGAAATCTAAATATTTCATATACAATTTTATTTTTATATTTTTACTTTCTTTCGTTTTTTTTTTAAGATAATATTGATTTAGTGATACAAATCTTACTAATTAATGTAGTTAATTAGTGTTTCAATGTGACATGGCCATAAGCCCATATCTCAGTCAGTTATGTGCCATGCGTGATACACACTTAGGTGATCTTTCGATACCTGACTGACAAAGCAGATTTTTTTTCCTGCAGTAGGTTGCCATTTTTTTCTGTGTTAGACCAGTTACCATCCAATGCTATAGAACCCAGTCTGTCCCACTATTTACCCACAGCTGGGGGGAAAAGAAGAGGATTCATACCTTTCCCAAACACGTAAGTGAATGTAATGGATGCCACTGGAATTCAAACTCGGCTCTCCAATTCCTCAATCTGAGCCGCTATCCATAACTCCACTATGTATCCTGCCCATATCTACTTGTGTACTTCATGTATAGTGCAACCCCCCAATTTTTTTTGTAAAAGCTTATTTTTTTATATAGCTCATGTATAATGTGAGCTTGATCAGAGGCTTTGCTGCCAGATGTAGTTTAATGTCATACCTATGAATATCCTGCCTGGGCACTTCAGATCATTCACTAGTCAGTTGAAGCCAAACCAAAGGCATCCCCTGGTAGACTGTTCCAGTAACTTTGTGATGGTTTGTATATGTCTTTTTGCAAAGCCATTGGATTGCAGAAATGTTGCGGATGATGTGATGTTGTCAAACTGCCATTGTTGAACAAATACTCTGTATGCTTCGCTCAAGTATTGTGTCCCATTGTCACTGACTACTCATGTAGGAATGACATTTTCTGAGAATGTCACAGTCATGATTGCACAAAAATGAGATGTTGTTGCAGACTGGCGAATGTAATTTAAGATATCAGAAGGTTAGGTTATCAGAAGGGTTAGTGATGTTGGTGTTCTTAGACATTCATCCACAACAAATTAAGAAACAAGAATATTGAAGGCAAATCATTCAAGAGAAATCAAAGGGAAAACAACATAATTAAAAGTTTAACAATAACATTGATTTATATAAAATTAACATACACAATTAAGTCAGATATTGTTGGACAAGTGTGAATGGTTGAATTATGTCGTGTATTTATGCCAAGTTTCAGTGTGTGTGAAACTGTTACTAAAGTTTGTGTGTGAAATTAAACAAGGTGTTTGGTCGTGTACAAAAGTGTCTTTTGTGAGAGTTCAGTCAATAGTGTGTATGCGTATGTTTGTTTAAATTAATGTCCAAAGTTGGTAAGAGTTGTGTACCTTTAGTTGTTTTGGTGTTTGATTGAATGTTTACAAATACTTATTTAGTAGTGTGTTATTTCACTTTCTTTAGCATTGTAAGCAATTGTTCCTGGGAGAGCGAAATGCTGTTTGTTGAGTCAGAGTTTGCGTGGGAAAAGTGTAGTTGGTCAAAGTTTTGACTAGTGTGGATTAGTTTGGCATCTCTCCATGGTGAATTTCTGACTGGTTCAAATCGATTCGGACGCTTCTATTTATTGAGTTTTGGGTCTAAAAAATCGGCTCAAAATGTTAGGCGTGAAAAGATATTTGCGCTTAAACTTGCTACAGTTTTAGAGGTCTGAGCCAATGAAAAGTCTAGTTTGCTGAAACTAAGATGCTGATTGGTTAATAGGTGATTATTGATGTAAAGTGCATTATCCCGGAGGTGTGAAAGGTAGGTATGGACTATTCCATCAATGTCATCATGACCAAGATTTTTATTGTACTCTCTTTGTTCAGTCATTGTGACCAAGGTTTTTAGGATACTCACTTGTTTCAGTCACGGAAAAGTAAGGGGACAAAAATGAGAAGTCATTGTGACCGAGGTTCTTAACATACTCACTTTGTTAAGTCACTGAAAAATAAAAAAAAAATAATAATGCTTTACTAATGTTAACCCAATACAAGGCTCAAGAGCCACTCAAGACAGAGGGAAAGTGTAGCGTTAGGTGTGTAGAACTAAAGTGAACTTTAGAAGGAACAGGAAACAAGGGATATAAACCTCCGCTCTTCAGTATAGATGTGCCATAGGTGATCATGTATCTTTTGAGACGTGACTGACGAGGCAGATTTTTTCCTGCAGTAGGTTGCCACTTTTTTTTTCTGTGGTAGACCAGTTGTCATCCAAGGTTATAGAACCCAGTCTGTCCTGCTATTTACCCAGAGCTGGGGGGAGAGGATTCATACCTTTCCCAAGGGTATTAGCACATAAGTGAATGTAATGGATTTGATTGTAATTCGAATTTGGCTCTCCAATTCCTCAGTCTGAGCCACTATCCATTACTCCACCGTGCCTCCTATATAGTAGGCCTCAATATAGTAGTGTCACAAAAAGAGTCTGAAATTTCAGAATCTTTGTTTTCAAAGACATGACCGATAACAGGCTGTTTTTGCCAGTCAAGTCCATTATTTCAGAAATTAATTTTTTTTTTTTTTACTAATGTTCACCCAATACAAGGCCCAAGAGCCACTCAAGGTAGAAGGTTTCTGTATGGACTGTATATTAGGGTAAGAAAGAACAAGCATTAGGAGTGTAACTGAAGCTGACTTTAGAAGAAACTGGAAACAAGGGATAAACCTCTATTCCTGTTCAAAAGAAGAAAATGTTTTTTTTAAATAATAATACGAGGTACCCTACTCCTGAAGAAGACCAAAAATAAAAATATATCAACTGAAAGACTGGTATTAAAAATAAAAACATTTTGAAATTTTAACACGTCTTTATTTGAAAAACAAAAGACAAATGAACAACAATAAAATTTTTAAAATTATGTAGGAAACACGTAGAACTGATTTGATTTAAAAATTAGTACTCATTTCACGTGACGACGACAACAGATAAATCAGTAACTCAGTCAGTAAGGCTCAAATATTTATTGCACAACGGTACAAAGGTGGCACATGGCCTAAAATGGGGATGAGGAGGTCTGGTCTTCGTCTGTCTTAAAATTAAACTTAGCTAGCCATTAGACATACTACAATAATAGCCTTGCTCCAAAACTCCACATTCTTACTTACTATTCTTAGTAAAACCACCATAGACTCTATAAAGTCCTAACTGGACCCCGTATATACACTGTCAGTAAGGCTCATCGTGTTTATTTTTGCTTCTGTTCCTTGCTTTGTTTATATTTAGCCGGTGATGTAATTCCTTTTTTAAGAGCGCTCTCCAAACTATGAGGTACGAAAGTCATTGCCTCCCAAATGTGTGCAAAGCAGTAGATAATTTCTCAATCGTTATCCAGATTATCGCAGTTAATCTTAACCCATTCCGTCTTTTTTTCAAATACGGAAACCATCAAAAGATATTGCATTGGATCAACCCGTAAGTTTACTGCCTTATTTTACTAATTAACTAAAATAACTATTAACAAACTTTGTCTATTCGATAACTCAAACAAACTGCTTCATATTCAATCATAACTTAACAACACATTCACTAGCAATCCCTTCAGCCACTTTATTGCTGATCATTAAGCCATGTTGAATAATCTTTATAAATCCTTTGTGTGTGATCAGTAGAACTGGAAAAAAAAAAGCCTTCATCGATAAACAATTATTTTACTATCACAATTTTATTTTATTTTACTAGCAAATGATGTTGACAGAATTCCCATAGACACCGTCAAGATCTCTAAAAAAATGAGATAACATGAATAAAAAATGCCTTAGACTTGATAAATATAATTTTTTATTGTCTAAAAATGTTTATGTTATAATCAAGAGGAAAGATCAAAGTATTTTTTGATTATTTTTTAACATTTTTTAATCATTCCTAGCACGTCCGAAATTTTCGTTAGAAATCATGTTTCTTTTTGTGTCAGGAAAATTGACACAAAAAATCGATCGTCAGTCATTGTTTTTTAATTTTGTAAACGAAAGTGAAATTCTCCGTTTAAAAAATCTTTCCAAAATCAATTATACTTTTTTTCAAAATTTAATTTAATAAAATTATAAATTAAAATAGTTTTTGAAACAAACATTTCTTACTTACTTTCAACGCATGAACATTTAATTTGCATAACAATTCATGCAAATTTTAATTCGCTATTTATAATTTTTTTATTATTATATAAACAAACTTTTGTTTTACTTAAACAATGTTTATGGTCGTAAAGTTTCTTTATTTTTAAATGGTGTAGATAGAGTTTATGATTCCCTTGTCAAGTCTGAAAAAAATTGTTTACATTTTTAAACGAACAACGTAAAAAATGTTGGTACATCCAAAGAAACGTGATATCTAAGGTCTAAAATGAAATTAAAAAAATTAAAAAACTTTAAGATTTTATAATAAAAGCTTCAAGCTTTTTAATTTTTTTTTAATTTAGCTACATCCACTCTAATTCGCTGAAAAAATAGCATGCCATGATGAAAAAAAAAGGTCCAAACTAAATAAAAAACAAAAACAAAGTTTTATCGCCAAACAAAATGTTTGTTATTATTAAGAGGAATGAAGACCAAAGTATTTTTTAATTGTCTTATTAATTTTTTTTAATACTTTCTAGCACTTTCGAAGTTTTGGTTAAAAAAATCTTGTTTTTCTTTCGTCGGTGGTAGGGGATTAGTATAGGGTATTTTGGTATTAAAAATACATTGTTTTGGAAATTCATGCAAAAATCAAATAATTGGCGGATTTTTATGAAACTTTCAGGAATTGTTCACAAATGAATGAATTTATGTTAGAAATATTTTTTTTTTTACCAGCACTTACTTAATTTTATGATATTTCAAGAAATTAAAATTTCAGGCTCTTCATATTTATTATTTAAAAACCTTGGAGAATTTAAAGGCTAATTTGCTTTTTAAGCCCCATGCTAATTATCTAATAAAAATTTAATGAATAGTTATATGTAGGTGTAAATCTACATGCTTAATTTGAAAATAACAAAAAAAATTTGCTAAAATCTACCATTTTGGAGTTATCGACAATAAAATTTCGGGCTCATTCACATTATGGTATGGCAGCCATTACTGGCGTTGTTTGCATACATTCACTGCTGATTAGATTTATGCGGAAGATTATCTTGTTAACAGACTTTTTACGGTTCTTACTTGTCTCAATTACTGCACAAGTGAGGACTCAATGCATGTGCAACCATCAAGAATATTCCACATCAAATATATGCAAACAACACAAAGACTGCAGTGATGCGAATGAGTCTGAAATTTTATTGTCGATAACGCCCAAACTGTAGATTTTATCAAAATTTCTTTGTTATTTTTTAATTGAGTATGTAAATTTATACCTAAATATAACTATTTGGGAAATTTTTATTACATATTTAGTGTGGGGCGTAAAAAGCAAATTACCCAATTTAAATCATCAATTTGTTTTTGTCAAACAGAAACACCATTTACCAAAAGTCTGCTCTGAATCATAAAATAAAAATGCAATAAAACTAAGACGACATTTAGTTAGAAAAGCTTTTAATTGCTTTTATAAATAAGATATGTCAAGGACACTGTTGTCTTAAGAAAAACAATTTTTTTCAATGAATAATTAATTTTTACAAGAATTGTTTTCATATTTTAAATTTTAATTAAAAAAATTTAAGTTAATAAATTAAGTTTTAAACCTTTTAAATTTGTGGATTAATATCACCCTCTTTAATCATAAATGGAAAAGCTTACTACAGTGTAACCCGGATATAAGAGAAACCCGGATATAAGAGATTTTCTCTGGTCCCAAATTAGAGCCTGTGTTAATGTATATATAATAGACCAAACCCTGATATAAGAGACTTATTCTCCGGTCCCGACAACTCTCTTATATCCGGGTTACACTACAATCCATCAAATATTTATGTTTCAAAATTTACAGGCGTGATGTTGCAAGTCCCTCACTACTCTCATGGAAAGTGCTCAGACGAACTACATTCCTTGGTTCCACCAAGTCTAACCTTCACAGCTAGGACCCATCATGCCACTTACACTGTAGCAAACCGCCCACATTCCCTCTGTATTCCATCAGCGAGAAGTAAGTTCCACTCAAACAGCTTCCTGTAAACCACTGCCCTGTGGAACAGACTCTCAAGTGGATGTTTCTTCGATCACTACAATCTGACCTTGTTCAAGTCTAGAGTTAACCATTATCTTCCTCATCTATGCATATAAACTACCTCTTAATGTAACCCTCTACATTGAGTGGACCCCAGGCCTTGTACATGGTGAACTTTAATGTAAAAAAAAAAAAATCTATATTTTTAAAAGATTTTTTAATTTTCTTTGTATGTATGTATATAAACGTGCCAATTTTTGTAGATACAGACGCCCATACATGACATTATCATAAATTTAAATCCAAAATTTCTAAAATTCAATAAAACATTAGATTACAGAGAATATTTTCCTAAGTTTTTTACAATTACTGAGTACTTAAAAGTTATATATAAAAGACACTCACATTATATTCAATTATTTTTTTTTACATCTAAAGCACCCATAGAACATTCGATAAATAAACATGTCAGCCGCTTAAATAAACACCCACTGCTGTGTTAAAAAATGCATTTCTGCTATATTTTAAACTTCAGGTAAATATTGTTTTGAATCAGATTATTTATTTATTTTTTTTTTTTTTCTTACTGTAAGGTTCACCATGTAAAAGGCCCAGAGGCCACTCGAGACAGAGCATTATGCTAAGGGCTAGTTTATATGGATAGGAGGGGGAGATAACAGTTGACTCTAGACTTGAACAGGTTAGATTGTAGTGATCAGGGAAACATCTTCTTGGGAGTCTGTTCCATAGTTGGGGGTTCATTGGAAGAAGCTGTTTGAGTGGGAATTACTTCTCGCCGATGGAATATCACTTTAATAAAGTGAATTTTTAGAAGTGGACATAAATAAAATAATTTTAAAAAGGATCAGAATTCTTATAGAATTTTAAGCCCAGCAACGACCTTACTTTTCCGCAGCATTGTTGTCTGCAATTTCAAATCACAACAAATTGAGCTGAGACGGAAAAAAAATTAAATAAATTGTAACTACAATATAAAAGACATTTTTTGAACTCAAACATTTTTTAGAATGTTTTTTATTTTTTTATTTTACATGTGAACTATTGTCTTCATCTTTGTGGTATTCATCACAACATTTTGACCTTCATGCTCTCCAGTCTTCATCAGGTGTATGTTGATCCAGGTAACCTACATGGAATTTCAAACTGAACTCTTTATTTAATCTGTGGCAAGTCTCCATGTTCTCCACGCAGAATTGTCCTATGCATTGTATGTGTGGGATGGGCATTGTGTGCGTGTGCAATATGGTGTGATGGAAATTGGAGAGCCGGGTTTGAATTCCGGTTGAGTTCTTTTGTGATGTCAATGGACACTGGTTTGACACTTTTGTGATGCCAATGAAATACTCGTCACTTTCGTAATGCTCGTTGTAGTAGAGACTTTGTAATTGCAGATACGACTATAGTAACGCCGTTGAACAATACTGGTGTCAGACGCCTTCAAATATCACTCACACTAATAGTACTCGCTCGTTAATACTTGCTCAACAAGTAACCCGTATAGCAAGGGTCGGCAACCTACGGCCCGCAAGCTTGATTACCAATGACTCTATTTTTATTTCCATGGAATGTCTACACATGTCAGTGCACTAAAAATATTAGACTATCTGCCAGTTATCTTTCATGAGACTTATTTTACCAAGTTGCGTTGCCTACGTTTAATAATGTCAAATAATGGATACATATTTGTTATGACCCTTGGCTACATTAAAAGATAACAGAAGCGAAAGGAACGCTAAATTGAAAGAGGCCAGGGAGGGACTGACGTTTAATAATGTCAAATAATGGATACATATTTGTTATGACCCTTGGCTACATTAAAAGATAACAGAAGCGAAAGGAACGCTAAATTGAAAGAGGCCAGGGAGGGACTGACGTTTAATAATGTCAAATAATGGATACATATTTGTTATGACCCTTGGCTACATTAAAAGATAACAGAAGCGAAAGGAACGCTAAATTGAAAGAGGCCAGGGAGGGACTGACGTTTAATAATGTCAAATAATGGATACATATTTGTTATGACCCTTGGCTACATTAAAAGATAACAGAAGCGAAAGGAACGCTAAATTGAAAGAGGCCAGGGAGGGACTGACGTTTAATAATGTCAAATAATGGATACATATTTGTTATGACCCTTGGCTACATTAAAAGATAACAGAAGCGAAAGGAACGCTAAATTGAAAGAGGCCAGGGAGGGACTGACGTTTAATAATGTCAAATAATGGATACATATTTGTTATGACCCTTGGCTACATTAAAAGATAACAGAAGCGAAAGGAACGCTAAATTGAAAGAGGCCAGGGAGGGACTGACGTTTAATAATGTCAAATAATGGATACATATTTGTTATGACCCTTGGCTACATTAAAAGATAACAGAAGCGAAAGGAACGCTAAATTGAAAGAGGCCAGGGAGGGACTGACGTTTAATAATGTCAAATAATGGATACATATTTGTTATGACCCTTGGCTACATTAAAAGATAACAGAAGCGAAAGGAACGCTAAATTGAAAGAGGCCAGGGAGGGACTGACGTTTAATAATGTCAAATAATGGATACATATTTGTTATGACCCTTGGCTACATTAAAAGATAACAGAAGCGAAAGGAACGCTAAATTGAAAGAGGCCAGGGAGGGACTGACGTTTAATAATGTCAAATAATGGATACATATTTGTTATGACCCTTGGCTACATTAAAAGATAACAGAAGCGAAAGGAACGCTAAATTGAAAGAGGCCAGGGAGGGACTGACGTTTAATAATGTCAAATAATGGATACATATTTGTTATGACCCTTGGCTACATTAAAAGATAACAGAAGCGAAAGGAACGCTAAATTGAAAGAGGCCAGGGAGGGACTGACGTTTAATAATGTCAAATAATGGATACATATTTGTTATGACCCTTGGCTACATTAAAAGATAACAGAAGCGAAAGGAACGCTAAATTGAAAGAGGCCAGGGAGGGACTGACGTTTAATAATGTCAAATAATGGATACATATTTGTTATGACCCTTGGCTACATTAAAAGATAACAGAAGCGAAAGGAACGCTAAATTGAAAGAGGCCAGGGAGGGACTGACGTTTAATAATGTCAAATAATGGATACATATTTGTTATGACCCTTGGCTACATTAAAAGATAACAGAAGCGAAAGGAACGCTAAATTGAAAGAGGCCAGGGAGGGACTGACGTTTAATAATGTCAAATAATGGATACATATTTGTTATGACCCTTGGCTACATTAAAAGATAACAGAAGCGAAAGGAACGCTAAATTGAAAGAGGCCAGGGAGGGACTGACGTTTAATAATGTCAAATAATGGATACATATTTGTTATGACCCTTGGCTACATTAAAAGATAACAGAAGCGAAAGGAACGCTAAATTGAAAGAGGCCAGGGAGGGACTGACGTTTAATAATGTCAAATAATGGATACATATTTGTTATGACCCTTGGCTACATTAAAAGATAACAGAAGCGAAAGGAACGCTAAATTGAAAGAGGCCAGGGAGGGACTGACGTTTAATAATGTCAAATAATGGATACATATTTGTTATGACCCTTGGCTACATTAAAAGATAACAGAAGCGAAAGGAACGCTAAATTGAAAGAGGCCAGGGAGGGACTGACGTTTAATAATGTCAAATAATGGATACATATTTGTTATGACCCTTGGCTACATTAAAAGATAACAGAAGCGAAAGGAACGCTAAATTGAAAGAGGCCAGGGAGGGACTGACGTTTAATAATGTCAAATAATGGATACATATTTGTTATGACCCTTGGCTACATTAAAAGATAACAGAAGCGAAAGGAACGCTAAATTGAAAGAGGCCAGGGAGGGACTGACGTTTAATAATGTCAAATAATGGATACATATTTGTTATGACCCTTGGCTACATTAAAAGATAACAGAAGCGAAAGGAACGCTAAATTGAAAGAGGCCAGGGAGGGACTGACGTTTAATAATGTCAAATAATGGATACATATTTGTTATGACCCTTGGCTACATTAAAAGATAACAGAAGCGAAAGGAACGCTAAATTGAAAGAGGCCAGGGAGGGACTGACGTTTAATAATGTCAAATAATGGATACATATTTGTTATGACCCTTGGCTACATTAAAAGATAACAGAAGCGAAAGGAACGCTAAATTGAAAGAGGCCAGGGAGGGACTGACGTTTAATAATGTCAAATAATGGATACATATTTGTTATGACCCTTGGCTACATTAAAAGATAACAGAAGCGAAAGGAACGCTAAATTGAAAGAGGCCAGGGAGGGACTGACGTTTAATAATGTCAAATAATGGATACATATTTGTTATGACCCTTGGCTACATTAAAAGATAACAGAAGCGAAAGGAACGCTAAATTGAAAGAGGCCAGGGAGGGACTGACGTTTAATAATGTCAAATAATGGATACATATTTGTTATGACCCTTGGCTACATTAAAAGATAACAGAAGCGAAAGGAACGCTAAATTGAAAGAGGCCAGGGAGGGACTGACGTTTAATAATGTCAAATAATGGATACATATTTGTTATGACCCTTGGCTACATTAAAAGATAACAGAAGCGAAAGGAACGCTAAATTGAAAGAGGCCAGGGAGGGACTGACGTTTAATAATGTCAAATAATGGATACATATTTGTTATGACCCTTGGCTACATTAAAAGATAACAGAAGCGAAAGGAACGCTAAATTGAAAGAGGCCAGGGAGGGACTGACGTTTAATAATGTCAAATAATGGATACATATTTGTTATGACCCTTGGCTACATTAAAAGATAACAGAAGCGAAAGGAACGCTAAATTGAAAGAGGCCAGGGAGGGACTGACGTTTAATAATGTCAAATAATGGATACATATTTGTTATGACCCTTGGCTACATTAAAAGATAACAGAAGCGAAAGGAACGCTAAATTGAAAGAGGCCAGGGAGGGACTGACGTTTAATAATGTCAAATAATGGATACATATTTGTTATGACCCTTGGCTACATTAAAAGATAACAGAAGCGAAAGGAACGCTAAATTGAAAGAGGCCAGGGAGGGACTGACGTTTAATAATGTCAAATAATGGATACATATTTGTTATGACCCTTGGCTACATTAAAAGATAACAGAAGCGAAAGGAACGCTAAATTGAAAGAGGCCAGGGAGGGACTGACGTTTAATAATGTCAAATAATGGATACATATTTGTTATGACCCTTGGCTACATTAAAAGATAACAGAAGCGAAAGGAACGCTAAATTGAAAGAGGCCAGGGAGGGACTGACGTTTAATAATGTCAAATAATGGATACATATTTGTTATGACCCTTGGCTACATTAAAAGATAACAGAAGCGAAAGGAACGCTAAATTGAAAGAGGCCAGGGAGGGACTGACGTTTAATAATGTCAAATAATGGATACATATTTGTTATGACCCTTGGCTACATTAAAAGATAACAGAAGCGAAAGGAACGCTAAATTGAAAGAGGCCAGGGAGGGACTGACGTTTAATAATGTCAAATAATGGATACATATTTGTTATGACCCTTGGCTACATTAAAAGATAACAGAAGCGAAAGGAACGCTAAATTGAAAGAGGCCAGGGAGGGACTGACGTTTAATAATGTCAAATAATGGATACATATTTGTTATGACCCTTGGCTACATTAAAAGATAACAGAAGCGAAAGGAACGCTAAATTGAAAGAGGCCAGGGAGGGACTGACGTTTAATAATGTCAAATAATGGATACATATTTGTTATGACCCTTGGCTACATTAAAAGATAACAGAAGCGAAAGGAACGCTAAATTGAAAGAGGCCAGGGAGGGACTGACGTTTAATAATGTCAAATAATGGATACATATTTGTTATGACCCTTGGCTACATTAAAAGATAACAGAAGCGAAAGGAACGCTAAATTGAAAGAGGCCAGGGAGGGACTGACGTTTAATAATGTCAAATAATGGATACATATTTGTTATGACCCTTGGCTACATTAAAAGATAACAGAAGCGAAAGGAACGCTAAATTGAAAGAGGCCAGGGAGGGACTGACGTTTAATAATGTCAAATAATGGATACATATTTGTTATGACCCTTGGCTACATTAAAAGATAACAGAAGCGAAAGGAACGCTAAATTGAAAGAGGCCAGGGAGGGACTGACGTTTAATAATGTCAAATAATGGATACATATTTGTTATGACCCTTGGCTACATTAAAAGATAACAGAAGCGAAAGGAACGCTAAATTGAAAGAGGCCAGGGAGGGACTGACGTTTAATAATGTCAAATAATGGATACATATTTGTTATGACCCTTGGCTACATTAAAAGATAACAGAAGCGAAAGGAACGCTAAATTGAAAGAGGCCAGGGAGGGACTGACGTTTAATAATGTCAAATAATGGATACATATTTGTTATGACCCTTGGCTACATTAAAAGATAACAGAAGCGAAAGGAACGCTAAATTGAAAGAGGCCAGGGAGGGACTGACGTTTAATAATGTCAAATAATGGATACATATTTGTTATGACCCTTGGCTACATTAAAAGATAACAGAAGCGAAAGGAACGCTAAATTGAAAGAGGCCAGGGAGGGACTGACGTTTAATAATGTCAAATAATGGATACATATTTGTTATGACCCTTGGCTACATTAAAAGATAACAGAAGCGAAAGGAACGCTAAATTGAAAGAGGCCAGGGAGGGACTGACGTTTAATAATGTCAAATAATGGATACATATTTGTTATGACCCTTGGCTACATTAAAAGATAACAGAAGCGAAAGGAACGCTAAATTGAAAGAGGCCAGGGAGGGACTGACGTTTAATAATGTCAAATAATGGATACATATTTGTTATGACCCTTGGCTACATTAAAAGATAACAGAAGCGAAAGGAACGCTAAATTGAAAGAGGCCAGGGAGGGACTGACGTTTAATAATGTCAAATAATGGATACATATTTGTTATGACCCTTGGCTACATTAAAAGATAACAGAAGCGAAAGGAACGCTAAATTGAAAGAGGCCAGGGAGGGACTGACGTTTAATAATGTCAAATAATGGATACATATTTGTTATGACCCTTGGCTACATTAAAAGATAACAGAAGCGAAAGGAACGCTAAATTGAAAGAGGCCAGGGAGGGACTGACGTTTAATAATGTCAAATAATGGATACATATTTGTTATGACCCTTGGCTACATTAAAAGATAACAGAAGCGAAAGGAACGCTAAATTGAAAGAGGCCAGGGAGGGACTGACGTTTAATAATGTCAAATAATGGATACATATTTGTTATGACCCTTGGCTACATTAAAAGATAACAGAAGCGAAAGGAACGCTAAATTGAAAGAGGCCAGGGAGGGACTGACGTTTAATAATGTCAAATAATGGATACATATTTGTTATGACCCTTGGCTACATTAAAAGATAACAGAAGCGAAAGGAACGCTAAATTGAAAGAGGCCAGGGAGGGACTGACGTTTAATAATGTCAAATAATGGATACATATTTGTTATGACCCTTGGCTACATTAAAAGATAACAGAAGCGAAAGGAACGCTAAATTGAAAGAGGCCAGGGAGGGACTGACGTTTAATAATGTCAAATAATGGATACATATTTGTTATGACCCTTGGCTACATTAAAAGATAACAGAAGCGAAAGGAACGCTAAATTGAAAGAGGCCAGGGAGGGACTGACGTTTAATAATGTCAAATAATGGATACATATTTGTTATGACCCTTGGCTACATTAAAAGATAACAGAAGCGAAAGGAACGCTAAATTGAAAGAGGCCAGGGAGGGACTGACGTTTAATAATGTCAAATAATGGATACATATTTGTTATGACCCTTGGCTACATTAAAAGATAACAGAAGCGAAAGGAACGCTAAATTGAAAGAGGCCAGGGAGGGACTGACGTTTAATAATGTCAAATAATGGATACATATTTGTTATGACCCTTGGCTACATTAAAAGATAACAGAAGCGAAAGGAACGCTAAATTGAAAGAGGCCAGGGAGGGACTGACGTTTAATAATGTCAAATAATGGATACATATTTGTTATGACCCTTGGCTACATTAAAAGATAACAGAAGCGAAAGGAACGCTAAATTGAAAGAGGCCAGGGAGGGACTGACGTTTAATAATGTCAAATAATGGATACATATTTGTTATGACCCTTGGCTACATTAAAAGATAACAGAAGCGAAAGGAACGCTAAATTGAAAGAGGCCAGGGAGGGACTGACGTTTAATAATGTCAAATAATGGATACATATTTGTTATGACCCTTGGCTACATTAAAAGATAACAGAAGCGAAAGGAACGCTAAATTGAAAGAGGCCAGGGAGGGACTGACGTTTAATAATGTCAAATAATGGATACATATTTGTTATGACCCTTGGCTACATTAAAAGATAACAGAAGCGAAAGGAACGCTAAATTGAAAGAGGCCAGGGAGGGACTGACGTTTAATAATGTCAAATAATGGATACATATTTGTTATGACCCTTGGCTACATTAAAAGATAACAGAAGCGAAAGGAACGCTAAATTGAAAGAGGCCAGGGAGGGACTGACGTTTAATAATGTCAAATAATGGATACATATTTGTTATGACCCTTGGCTACATTAAAAGATAACAGAAGCGAAAGGAACGCTAAATTGAAAGAGGCCAGGGAGGGACTGACGTTTAATAATGTCAAATAATGGATACATATTTGTTATGACCCTTGGCTACATTAAAAGATAACAGAAGCGAAAGGAACGCTAAATTGAAAGAGGCCAGGGAGGGACTGACGTTTAATAATGTCAAATAATGGATACATATTTGTTATGACCCTTGGCTACATTAAAAGATAACAGAAGCGAAAGGAACGCTAAATTGAAAGAGGCCAGGGAGGGACTGACGTTTAATAATGTCAAATAATGGATACATATTTGTTATGACCCTTGGCTACATTAAAAGATAACAGAAGCGAAAGGAACGCTAAATTGAAAGAGGCCAGGGAGGGACTGACGTTTAATAATGTCAAATAATGGATACATATTTGTTATGACCCTTGGCTACATTAAAAGATAACAGAAGCGAAAGGAACGCTAAATTGAAAGAGGCCAGGGAGGGACTGACGTTTAATAATGTCAAATAATGGATACATATTTGTTATGACCCTTGGCTACATTAAAAGATAACAGAAGCGAAAGGAACGCTAAATTGAAAGAGGCCAGGGAGGGACTGACGTTTAATAATGTCAAATAATGGATACATATTTGTTATGACCCTTGGCTACATTAAAAGATAACAGAAGCGAAAGGAACGCTAAATTGAAAGAGGCCAGGGAGGGACTGACGTTTAATAATGTCAAATAATGGATACATATTTGTTATGACCCTTGGCTACATTAAAAGATAACAGAAGCGAAAGGAACGCTAAATTGAAAGAGGCCAGGGAGGGACTGACGTTTAATAATGTCAAATAATGGATACATATTTGTTATGACCCTTGGCTACATTAAAAGATAACAGAAGCGAAAGGAACGCTAAATTGAAAGAGGCCAGGGAGGGACTGACGTTTAATAATGTCAAATAATGGATACATATTTGTTATGACCCTTGGCTACATTAAAAGATAACAGAAGCGAAAGGAACGATAAATTGAAAGAGGCCAGGGAGGGACTGACGTTTAATAATGTCAAATAATGGATACATATTTGTTATGACCCTTGGCTACATTAAAAGATAACAGAAGCGAAAGGAACGATAAATTGAAAGAGGCCAGGGAGGGACTGACATGCGAGTTAGCAGAAATCTAAAGACAGTTAAACATACGCGCATTATACATACATGCCTCATGAATGTGTGGATGATACCGCATGTGTACGTACGTAAGTGTATGTTTGCAACTATTTGTACTCGTGTGTATGGGTATATGTGCTTCGTTTTTGTTTGATGTGTGTGTGTGTGTGTGTGTGTGGTTCGTTTGTGGAACAATTTTCAATAAGCTGGTTCCTAGGCCTCATGAATTTAAACGTCCTACGAGCCTGGCATCCCGTTCCCACCCCTTCACCATTGAAACTGTTAGATGTAGACGTCTCTTCTACTCCAATAGCTTCATGTCTTGCACATCTCGCTTGTGGAACTCCCTTCCTTATTCCTGTTTCCCTGACAAATACAATCTCCAACTATTTAAGTGTAACGTCAATCGACATCTCCAGTTGCCTTGATCTATCCACTTCCCTTCTCCACATCCTTTCACCTTTCATTCTTATCTGCTCTCACTCCAAATCTTCTGTAACCCCCTTGCCTTGATCGACCCACTATCTTTCTCCACATCCTCTCCTTTACCACTCCTATCTGCTCTTCCTCCAAACCTTCTGTAACCCCTTGCGTGCTAGTGGCTTCCAGCCTTGCTTGGGGTGATAAGCTTAAAAAAAAAAAGTTTCAAACCTACAGGTCATAATTTCATCCATTTCACTTCGGTTGATTTTTTTCACTTTGAAGTATTTTGACGTTCCTTGAGGAAAAGTAATTTTTGTTAGGTGTTTTTTAATTTTAGATTTTCTTTTGTTTTTCTGATTTCTCAATGTTTATTTTCATTATGGTTTTAAATATTTAGGTTGACAGGGGTCTGCATATGTAATTTTCCTTAATTTTTCATTAATGGCCTTCGTCCGGCCCGCGACCCGTCATTATAACACGATCCGGCCCGCGGGGTCGAATGTGTTGCCGACCCCTGCCGTATAGGGATCCGAATAGAGAAAAGGTATAGTGAATAGAGTTGAGAATAGCGATCCAAATAGTAATAGAGGATAGACTAGGGATATCGATCAATTAGACGCACGCTACCTCCCATATATGTGTTTCCTCTATGGTCACATGGTCTACTTAATTCAATAATGGGATCGCCTGTGTTCGCTCACTGGTGATCTGTGTTCAAACTCAAGTGTCAGCAGCGACACTTTATTCCTACATAACAAGTTCATTACATTCACTTATGCACAAATATCCTTGGGAAAAGTATGAATCCATCTCCCTCCAGCTATGGGTTGAACAACAGGACAGACTGGGTTCTATAGTCTTACCTAGCCACCAGTCTAATGCAGAAAGAAATGGCAACCTACTATGGGAAAATCTTCTGCCCAGTCATGGATTGAAAGAGACATGATCACCCAAGTGTGTATTGCGTATGGCACTTAACTAATTGTATGTGTAGATAACTTGGAGACTCAAACCTAACCTACATTAGATGAACTTTCTTCTATGATACCTAGAATTTATGAATTTAAGCTCAATACTAGACTGGCAGAAAGGCCTACATTTTACAGTTGAAATGACTACACAACAATAAGATCTATGCTAACATACTTTCACGGTAATTGCTCCGAGGAGCTGCTTTCGCTGGTTCCTAGGCCTCATGAATTTAAACATCCTACGAGCCTGGCATCCCGTTCCCACCGCTTCACCGTTGAAACTGTTAGATGTAGACGTCTCTTCTACTCCAATAGCTTCATGTCTCGCACATCTCGCCTGTGGAACTCCCTTCCTTATTCCTGTTTCCCTGACAAATACAATCTCCAACTATTTAAGTGTAACGTCAATCGACATCTCCAGTTTCCTTGATCTATCCACTTCCCTTCTCCACATCCTTTCACCTTTAATTCCTATCTGCTCTCGCTCCAAATCTTCTGTAACCCCCTTGCCTTGATCGATCCACTATCTTTCTCCACATCCTCTCCTTTACCACTCCTACCTGCTCTTCCTCCAAACCTTCTGTAACCCCTTGCGTGCTAGTGGCTTCCAGCCTTGCTTGGGGTGATAAGCTTAAAAAATAAATAAATAAACAGTCTCTTCTATCACACTTTTTCTTGTGGAACTCTTTTCTGGCTTCTTCCTACCCTGACAACTTTGATCTTGAAAAATTTAAATGCAATATCAATTTTTATCTTCTGAATTCTCATTCTTTTATTGTCTTCTCCCCTTCATAGTATATTTTCTCATATCCTCTAAAACTCAGGAATCCATTTGTGTCTTAGTGACTTTATTACCTTGCTTGGGATAAAATGATTAAAAAAACATACTGATGAGTGCTGCTGCTTGACTGCACTCACTGAATCTTGTCTTTTGTTAGTTGCTGCTGCAAATCTGCTGTCATTTGTCTTTCTTTCTGTATTAGCAACTCCTATATAATATTTATTTCTATACTAGGCCTACTGATGAGATCTTTATAGCTTAGTATATGTGCTGATTCTTTCAGACATCTAACTCTCCAGTGTCCCTCATTGTGCAGTATTTTCACTTCATTCCACAAGTGTTGAGGACTACCCCTTTTCTCTCTGTACATGATCAGCCATGCCTGATTTTATTGTCTCTCCCACTCAATACAGTTTTTCAATGCTCCTCCAGCCTTACTTGGTTTCACCTTTATATTTGCCACAGCTGCAAGGGACAGAGTACACACAATTCTTAGTCGTGTTCTCCACCATGCTTATAAATGCTTTTGAACACGGCATGTTCATTGCTTTTTAAAAACAATAAACATTGCCGAGGTGTGAAGGTAGATAA